>VSMD01051310.1:0-20224 GCA_008750895.1 Mirza zaza
AAAAAAAAAAAAAGAAAAGGGACTTGAGCATATATTCCTAGAGTTTGTGACAATTCCTTCTAAAAACTCTCCTAAGGAGAGTGGATATACTCCTTAGTCTTTTGTTCATTTAATTGACCCATCTGGCTTGCTTTATAATGACCTTGTTTTTTTGGTTTTTTAATTTAAGTTTTTTAATTGACAAACAATAGTTGTTCATATTCCCAAGGTACATAGTGATGTTTCAATACGTATCATGTATAGTGCTCAGATCAGTGTAATTAGCATATCCATCGTCTCAAATGTTTATCATTTCTTGCCATTGGGAACGTTCAATATCCTTCTTCTAGCTATTCGCAACTATATATTATCATTAATCATAGCCATCCTACAGTGGTATGAAACACTAAAACTTATTCCCATCTAAGCTGTAATTTTTGTATCCTTTAACAAGTCTCTCCCTGCCCCTCCCTTGCCCCTACCCTTCCCAGCCTCTAGCATCCTCTGTTCTTTTTACTTCCGTGAGATCAACTTTTTTTCAGCTTCCATGAGTGTTTGTAAAACACAACGGCACCTTGAGCTCCTGGTTATCGGTGGCCTCACCAGCCTTGCTCTTCATCTACGTTGTGGTGCAGCATAAGCACGTGGGAGAAAGAACCAGAATGTTTCTGCCTCTCCTTCCTGCACCCCCTGCCCCCACCACGCAGGACATGAGTATAGGAAGGAGCAAAGAGGCAGAGGTGCAGGGGGGTGAGGGGGTGGGGGACCGCTATCGGACAGCAAGGCCCCTCTCTCACTCTCTCTCTCTCTCTCTCTCTCTCACACACACACACCCCTAGAGCTCCCACTGGCGAAGAGGCCCTCGACACAGGTTTGTTACATTTCCTCTACTGACTGAAGAGTGGCCGGAAACTTGCTAAGTGGAGGCTCTAAAATGGAAGAGAAATGATTCTGCCTCTCTCGGACCCACCCAAAACAAGACCCTCCTCTTCCTCCGTGAGGCTGAAAACATTTGAATGCGCGTCCCTCAGACAGGGGAGAAAGAGCAAGGGGTGACACCGAGAAACAAACACCCCCAGAATTCTCCTCCCAGAAGGGATTAGACAGCAAAAGCCCAGCTCCCTGCGTCCCTTCCAGCTCTTTTGCCCGACTTGCCCGCTGCCCTGTGACCCGGCTTTACTGCTACTGCACTCTGTGGTCTCACAACTGGGGACACACTCCACCTCCAACACTGCTTATAAGCAGTGATTGCAAGAGTAAATAGTTGAGCTCACAATTAAAATTCATTAAAAAAAAGAGAGAGAAGGCAATAAAAAGAGAGATGATTAATATCTCCTGGAAAAATCAAAGCTCCCCCTCCAGTTTGCACGGCCTCCAATCTCAGACCGCCTCGTGCAGCCCCGTTCCCGCTGACCTGCGCACTGGCAGTGTTTTCCAGACGTTGCCTGCAAATGAGTCACCGGAGAATGCTCAGAAAGAAACTGCGTTCGGAAGGCAAATTGGGAATGCACTGCTAACTCTGAGAGGGAGTTAGAACAGATGCACCTCACCTGCTCGCACGTTGACAAAGTATTAATAAAAATGTTAGGGACATGTCGTTCCTGAAGCGCCCGGTGAGGCCCTCCTGCAAAGCACGCCCTGCTGCCTGCGTGTCTGCCCCGGAGCCTAGCACAGACCCGGGTCTCTATTTAAAGCTAAACAAATATAAATTGTCTTCACCCGGGTGACCTTTTCTCAGAACCTCATATGGGTCGTGGAAAGGTCTGAGTTCAGCCTCAGGAATGCAGATTCTGTTCCTAACTTCCGATAAGCAGTTAAGTCTTTCAACAACCCCCTCTTCCCACCACCTAAGCTTTATTTTCCTCCCTAAAATTATGAAGTTGCCTGAGATGATCCCTGAGGCCCTCACCTGCGTCACCTTTTCGTGATTCTATGACTTGCCACAGAAGGCAACTCAGAAGTGACAGAGTGGGGCAGGCAGGAAGAAACAGAAGCAGGGACTAAAGACATTCCCTGCCATGAGGGACTCAGGCTGCGGCAGACATAATACTCATGGCCATATGGACCCACAAAATAATAAGAGTATGGAGGCACGTGGAGGTCAGGGGTGATGCATTGCAAAGAAAGGGAATAGAATCGGGGCTTCTTTGGAAAGAGCATGTTTACAAAGCAACTCTAGGGATTCTAGTGCAGGAGGCAGCAAAAACTGCACCATTTTTCTGAGCAAGTCAGTAAGACACCCTCCTGGGGAAGGGGTTGGGAATGGACCCATGAACCACTGTCACCTCCCTGCAGCCATCTCGCCTGGCTCACCTCTAACTTCCACTTGGCCTTTTCTCCTCCAGCAAGGCCAGAGAGGCCGGGCCCACAGGCCTGCCCTTCACTCACTTCTCTCCCTCAGGTGCCTCCGTGAGCCTGTGCATGGACAGCCCCAGCAACGCCACCATGCCCCGTGGCTTTCTTCTTCAAGGCTTCTCTGAGTTCCCGCACCTGAGGCCGGCGCTCTTCCTGTTGCTGCTGGCGGTGCACCTGGCCACCCTGAGCGGAAACCTGCTCATCCTGGTGGCCGTGGCCTCGGTGCCCAGCCGGCCGCCCATGCTGCTCTTCCTGTGCCAGCTGTCGGCCATCGAGCTCTGCTACACGCTGGTGGTGGTGCCCCGCTCCCTGGCCGACCTGACCGTGGCCGGCCACGGCGGCGGCAGCCCCATCTCCTTCCTGGGCTGCGCGCTGCAGATGCAGATGTTCGTGGCGCTGGGCGGGGCCGAATGCTTCCTGCTGGCCGCCATGGCCTACGACCGCTACGTGGCCATCTGCCACCCGCTGCGCTACGCGGCCATGGTGACCCCTGGGCTGTGCGCGCGACTGGCGCTGGCCTGCTGCCTCGGGGGACTGGCGGTGTCCGTGGGGCTCACAGTGGCCGTCTTCCACCTGCCTTTCTGCGGCTCCCGCCTGCTGGTGCATTTCTTCTGCGACATCACGGCGCTGCTGCACCTGGCCTGCACGCGCAGCTATGTGGACGAGCTGCCCCTGCTGGGCGCCTGCCTGGTGCTGCTGCTGCTGCCCTTGGTGCTCATCCTGTCCTCCTACGGCGCCATCGTCGCCACCCTGCGCCGCCTGCACTCCCCCGGGGGCCGGCGCAAGGCCGCCTCCACCTGCGCCTCGCACCTGGCAGTGTCCTTCCTGCACTATGGCTGCGCCACCTTCATGTACGTGAGGCCTAAAGCCAGCTACTCCCCGCGGCTGGACCGCACGCTGGCGCTGGTCTACACCAACGTCACACCGCTGCTGTACCCGCTCATCTACAGCCTGCGCAACCGCGAGATCACCGCCGCCATCCGCAGGGTGCTCGGGCGTGGGCGGCCAGGCCAAGCGCGGCGGTCGTCTGTGTGAGCCCTGACAGCAGGCAGGGGCCAGGCCAAAGCGGGCAGCTCTGCTCCCTAAAGTTTTCCCTATCCCGAGGTGTCTGCATCGGGAAAGCCACCAGGGGGACTCAAGGACTGGCTTCAGGAGAGAGAGCTTGGAAGTGTCCACATAAGAAGAGCATCCTAGCAGTTTCCCCATCCTCCACCTGTCCCCTGAGGAATGGCCTAGAAAGTGTGGGATAGAGCCCTGGACCTGGATTTAGTGGTTCCACAAGTCTCTGCAGAGTTTTCACCACGTGCAGGAGCCGAGCAAGGTGCTGGGCTGGCGGTGATGAAGGAGGCACAACAGGTGGCCCCACAAGACCCTTAAGTGACAAGGCCAGGTGTAAGCAGTGACCAGAGATGGGTGGAGGGCTCACAGTGGCTCAAGATGGTTTACCCATGCTAGACTGTTCCCTCTTGGAGGAGAAAGATGTCTGAGTGGAGAAAGGGAGGAGTTGGGCTTACGCAGGTAAACAGAAAGGTGAGGACTGCCCCAGTCTGGAATGGTTCCCAGGGGCTGGGGCACACTGGGAAGGGCCTTGGGAACAGCGGAAGGGTCTGAAATCACGGAGGGATGTGCAGACTTGCCCTCTTGCGTGATCACTCAGGCTGCAGGCTGGTGGAGGAGCGGGACACACGAAGACCAACTTGGGAAACTGCTGCCGCAGTCTAAGCAAGAGGCGATGGAGTCTGGACCAGAGTGTCGCACAGGGGATTAAGCCACAAGGAAAGAGTCCAGAGATAGCCGGGGGTGGACATGACAGGACTTTGGAGAGGGGGAAAGGAAGAAAGAAGAGTTAAGGGCCACTTCTGACCTAGGTTCTTTGTGGGTGGCAGTGCCCTTGCTGAGAAGGAGAACACGGGAGGGAGCAAGTGGGGAGAGAGGAGGAGGAGGGGGTTTGTTTCGAACACGTCACATTGAAAGGCTGCTAGGACAAACCTGTGAAGATGCTGGTTGAGGAGGCAAATGCACGTATCCAGGGCTGGGGGAGAGGTTCGGGAGGAGGGATGGATGGCGCCTGAGACCATGGAGGTGGGCGACACCACCCAGGATGAGTGTATAAGGGGGCAAGAGAGGAAGCCCCAGCCAGAACCCGGGGGAAGCCAGCGTGAAAGGGAGTGGAGGAACAAGCAGCTGGAGGCGTGAGGGCTGCTGAGGACTCCATGGCCTTGGCCATTCCTTCCTTTCCTCTCCAGCCTCAGTTGGTATAACTGCAAAATGAGCGCCAGACTTAGGGATCTGCCAGGTTCCTTCTTGTTCTCTGATCCCTTGAGGTGGAACATGCAAAGGTATGTATGGATCACTTAAAAAGGAACAAAAGGAAGTAAGTGTCAATAATTTAGTGCCAACTGAATGTCTAAGGGATGACAAATGGGGAGTTGAAGTCATGATCAGATGCAGGTGGCATTAACCAGGAAGGTTTATCTGGATGGGACTAGGAGGTTGCCTGAAATGACTTTTGGAAAAAGTGACTGCTTTGTTTTGGTTCCAGTCATCTGGAAGTCAATTGAAATGCTCGCTGGGAGAGGCCAGTGAAAATGCAGAAAGTCAGCTGACGGAGGGGCGGGGCCACAAGCTTTTCTAGACCCTTTGTCCCATGAGGGGCCACCTTCCTGGGATGTTAAAGACGGTTTCTAGAGGTAGTGAGCATGTACACTTGCTCTCAGAATGGTTGAAAGCGATCTCAGGGTAACTGGGATGGGAACCCTCAAAGGTGACTATGGGAAGCTAAGCAGGGAACCTTGAATGGAGCACTTTGACTTTTTCCTCTGGGTTTGGGGAATCGGAGCATGATACTGACGCAGTTACATGCTTGGAAGGTGAATTGGCAATAACGGTTCAAAACAGAGGGAAGGGTGATGAGACTGGTAAGGGATTGTGGTACTAGTCCACAGATGAGGAGATGAGGTTACGGAAGGGAATACGTGGATGAGGTGGGACTTGGTAAAGACATTAGCATGAACCAGTGTGGGAAGGAAAAACTCACTATTTAGAATAAATAAACTTAGGTATTCACCTTAAAACATGCACAAAGTAAATGTCAGATGCATTAAAGATTTAAATGTAAAATATAAAACTATAAAAAAAACTGAAAGAAGAATGTAGGTTAAAAATAGAAACATAACTTATCTCAAAATGAGGAGAAATGGTCCAAGCACAAAAGCAAAAGGAGAGTCACAAAAAAAAAAAAGACTGATAGGTTTGATTGCAGAAAAATTTAATTCTTGTGTTTATTAAAAAGTATATGTAATATCTATGTGTATGTATATATTTCAAATTTAAAAGCAAGGTGACAAAATAGAAATATGTAATTGGAACAAATATTATAGTAGAATGGCTAATGTAGCAGTTTTTACCAAAATAATCTAAGAAAATGATGAATGACACAATTTTTAAAAATGGGCTGGAGGCATGAAAAAACAATTTGTGGGATGGATTTATACAATTTTTTTTTAAAGTTCAACTTCATTAGTAGTAAAAAATTCAGACAATAAAATATCATTTATCTCCTATCACACTTAGAAAGAATTTCTAAAACAATTACTCTCAGAGAGTCGTCATGGGACAGTCTTTAAGAGCTCCATCACTCTCTTTAAATCATGATTCTTACTATGTGCATCCTCTTTGATCCACTAATTCCACTTCTTGAAACCTATCCTGAAGAAATGATGCAGAAAGATCATGCAGATGATGATGCAGAAAGATGCAGAAAAATCATGCAGAAAGATTTTTGTAAAGAATATTAATTGCAGTGTTTTTATGTAAGCAAAAAATTCAAAGCAATATATAGGTCCAATAATGGGATATTGATTAAATAAATATAATGGAACACTTAAAACCTATGCAAACAAGAGGTTTTTGATGATTTATTTTTGACTTGAGGAAATGAATGTTTTTTTAACTTCCTTATTTATTTATTTTTATTTAAATAGATTTAGGGGTTACAGTTTTTTGTTACATGGATGAATGGCACAGAAGTTTAGACTTTTAATATACCCATCACCTGAATAGTGTACATTGCACTCAATAGGTAATTTTTCATCTTGCACCCCCCTCCCACCCTTCCCTTTCTGAGTATCCAATGTCCATTAAATTATGATGAATGACCATGCATGCCCATTGCTTAGCTCTCACTTGTAAGTGACAGCATGCTGTATTTGGTTTTTTTGTTACTGGGTTACTTCACTTAGAATCATGCCCTCCAGTTCCATCCAAGTTGCTGCAAAAGACATTATTTCATTCTTATTGATGACTGAGTAGTATTCCATGGTATGTATACACCACATTTCCACATTTTCTTTATCCATTCAGTTGGTGGGCACTTAGATTGGTTCCATATCTTCACAATTGTGAATTGTGCTGCAATAAACAAACGGGTGCAGGTGTCTTTTTCTATAAAATGACTTCTTTTCCTCTGGGTAGTTCCCCAGGAGTGGGATTGCTGGATCAAATGGTAGATCTACTTTTAGTTCTTTGAGAAATATCCATACTGTTTTCCATAGAGGTTGTACTAATTTACATTCCCATCGACAATGCATAACTGCTCCCTTTTTGTTGCATCCATGCCAGCATCTGTTGTTTGCTGACATTTTAATAATGGCCATTCTGACGGGGGTAAGGTGATATCTCATTGTACTTTTAATTTGCATATCCCTAATGATTAGTGATATTGTGCATTTTTTCATATGTTTTTTGGCAATCTGTTTCTCTTCTTTTGAAGAACGTCTGTTCATGTCTTTTGCCCACTTTTTAATGGGGTTATTGTTTTTCTTGCTGATTTGTTTGAGTTCCTTATAGATTCTAGCTATTAATCCTTTGTCAGATATATAGCTTACGAATACTTTCTCCTATTCCGTAGGTTATCTATTTACTCTGTTGATTATATCTTTTGCTGGGCAGAAGCTTTTTATTTTCAGTTCTATTTGTTTTTTATTGTTTTTGTTTCAGTTCTATTTGTTGTATTTACCTTTGAGGACTTAATCATACATTCTTTACCTAGGTCAATGTTGAGGATAGCTTTTTCCTAGATTTTCTTCTAATATTTTTATGGTTTCAGGTCTTACATTTAAATCTTTAATCCATCTTGAGTCAATTTTTGCATTTGGTGAGAGATGGGGATCCGGTTTCATTCTTCTGCATGAGGCCGTCCAATTTTCCCAGCACCGTTTATTGAATAGCTCGTCCTTGTGGATGGAAGGACACATTTGCACAACTTCTGTAGAGGGCAAGTGGGCAGTATTAATTAAAATGAATGGCGTGTGTCACTTGTTTCAATAATTTTGCTTCCAGGGTTTGACCTTACAAATGTATTTGCCTTGTGGGAAAACATGAGTGTTCAAAAACACTCGTGCCAGCATTACTTGAATTAGCCGAAATAAATAAATAAATAAATAAACCTAGAAATTCCACGTCAATATGAGACTAATCAAATACATGCTGAGTTATCCCCAAGGGGGAACCCTATGCAGCTGCCAACAACATGAAGCAGGTTTGTCTTTGGCGGGTGGGAAACCGGGTCTCATGCCAGCTGTTAAGTGAAAAAAGCAAGGTGTGTGATTGTATGCATCAAGGCATCATCCTTGACTCTACTCTCTTCTTCTGGAACATCTGGCCTTTCCCCTTGTTGTGTCCACTCCGCAGATCCTCATCCAGGCTGGCTGCTTGTCGTTCGGATGCGGGTCACGACTCCAGCACTGACTCCTCAGAGAGGCTTTCGCTGATCACCCTGTGTGATGTCGCCTCTCTGCCGTGTCTCACGTTATCATGCTTTAATCTGGAATCATCTGTCGTTATTGGACATTATCTTACTTGCTTTTTTCACTTTTTAATTGCCCATTCCTTCCAACATAATGTATACCCTATGAAAGGTTGTCTGCTTTACTCACCATGCTGTTCACAGTCCCTACGAGAGTCTGGCACGGAGAAGATGCTCAATAAATTGTTGAATGAATGAGTCCATGAACCCGTATTTATGGTATGCCAGCATTCATAAGCACAAATGCACAATGTGTGTGCCCGTGTATGTCCTGTATGTTTTATATGTGCACACTCATACACACACATGTTGGTGACAAAATCAAAGTCTGGCTGGGGAAGAGAGGGAGACAGATCCATAATTTTCATTGAATACCCTCCTTACATACATGCGTATGTTACTTATTCAATAAATGCTTTCCAAAATAAAGATACAGGATAGGCAGAGGAAGAGGAATGCACAGCAGAGGGTATTTAAAAAAGAAAAAAAAAAGAGCAATCAGAAAAGTGGAAGAAAATCCACGATATTGTGGTGCCATGGAAACCTAAGAAAAATTTCAAGGATGGAGTTATCAAGAGTGCCAAATGATATTCCTATTTCTACTCCTATTTCTAGAATACTATGATACTGGAGTCAGAAATGGCTTTTAGAGAGGCCTGATCCAGCTTAGAAAGCACCAAATTCACCTGTGCAAACCTCTGCAACTCATGTGCAGAGGCCTACTGGCCAAACGACAAAGCACACACCCAGAAACGCTGTCTATCCAGAAATCACACAGTGATGGCCAGGCCCCCACCATTACCGAAAAACTGTGCAAAAGCCACTGGAATCCCATGTAATCAACTCCCAGAGAGGGAAATAACATGGACTTTCATTTTAAATGCCAACATATTTAACACTGTTTCAAGATTTGTACCAGGCTTTGTTTTAATCAGGTAGGGCAAAGCGACAGACACCACAGAAACAGCTGCCTTTGAAAGAAGAGTGTATTACTCACAGTTCCTAAGAGAAGGGGACTGCCATGCCAGGCAGGGTCATGTGGGAGGCACATGGGCTCGTCGGGAGGTGAGAGAGAGAGGGGAGAACATGGCCCAGAGCCTTGCCTGTGGGTTCTATGGGAAGGAATGGGCGAGGTGGGGTAGAACGCTTGAGCGAGTCTAGGATTGGACAGGTTGAATAATGTTAGTGGGCTCTGGAGTACAAGGATGGTCTCTAGTTGTCCACCTTGCCCTTGCGTGATCAGGGCAGGGGGCGTGTCGGCTTGGCATGTGAGAGTTAGATAGAGGAGGTGGCTCTGGGTTCACTGGTTTGGATAACAACAGCATCCTCACAGGGGAGGCGTTTGCCATCTCCAGGAATTGGCTAGCACTGGAATGGGCAGTCTCGCCCAGGCCTGAAAGGCTCCCAAGATGTTGAAGCATCATAAAATATAGAAAATTAAAAACGTGATTAATATACACACGAACTCTAAAAATGATACCTAAGACAGTGTGCGTGGGATAAAATATTTCTTTCACCATCCCTGAGTCCAGTTGTCTTTCTGTAACTAATCCTACCATGGAGATGAAATCAATGTCTCACCAAATCCCTCTCCACCACAGCTTCTTACCTCCCAGCTGTCATTTTCTTGCTGAGACTCTCCCTCATCACCTGCCTCAACAGCTCCGACCCCCCTGGCCCCAATGTTCTCTCCATCTGTCAGCCACCAAAGGGAAGCTCCTTTGCTGTCCTTCAAAACCAAGATCTCTCGGATTAACTCTTTAATCACTTGAACCAACACTATCAACTCCATTGTCTGTGGGTTCTATACACCCCATTTACAAACCTCAATCCTGTTTCTCTAACTTCCCAAATACCCGTGTGTGCTTAGTACTGCTGAAGACAAATCTCATCACTCCACAATACCACTGCCTCAGTGGGCCCCTTCCTTGGCCACGCACTGGAATTACTCAAAGGCATTTTAGAATACCAATGTCTAAGACCAATCACCAGAGATTCTGACTTGCTCTATCTCAGTGTAGGTCGGGCAGTGGGGTTGTCAAAAGCTCCCTTCAGGCGATTTTAAGGGGCAGGCAAGGTTGAGAAGCACTGCCCTCTACAAAATCAGTTACAATGGAAGAGGCGGCCCTCCTCCTGCTTAAACTTAATCCTCTTGCTTGGGTTCCAGATCCATCTTCACCCACCTCCTCGGAGGGCTCACACATTACTTAATGCTACTGTCTCCCATGCTTTGAACCCAGGTTATGAACAACTTGAAGATAGGAAAGTGCCAATTACCTTGATTGCACAGGGCCTTTTCCTGGACGTAGAACTTCTAGCTGAGGGGAGGGGCTAGATCATGTGGAGTTTGCAGTTCCCAGTCAGTGAATACATCCCCATGTGGAAGGTTAGAAGAAAGGAGGGAGCTGGAGCACCCTCATCCAGAAGGAAAAAGGAAAGGGGAAGTAAATATGAAAGTTACATATTAAATCTTTAATAAAATTTCTCTGGATATGAGTCAGTTTCCCTCATCTAAGCCAAGGCTCACTTAAGAAGTAATATTTGTGTAACTCTTAGGAGGGCAACAATTCTCAAAAAAATCTGAGTTGTAGATGACAGCTAAGCCTTTATATTAAGCCTATTAATGACTTAAGTCTTTGCCCAGGGCTTCTGAAATTTTAATCCCACATGGTGGAGATCAAGATTTCTATGGTCCTCCTGACAAGGAGGCAAATGCAGCTTCTTCATATGACAATGGGGGGAGAGGGCCATATCATCTCCCTGAACCCACCACCACTTGGCTTACCTGCTCCCGGGGTTCATATCCCCTGCAGTATCTGCCTCCTCCCCTGGCAGCTGATTTATTGGTCTTAGTGTCTCATTACAGAAGTCTGTGTCGTCCCCAGCCTTCAGCTGCTCCCTCAAATAGTTGCTACCTTCTAGGAAACAATCAACAAAGTGAGTTTCATACATTCTGTGTCATTACAATTAAAACACACAACCACAAAAAGAAAAATACAGTCCTTCATCTAAAGGTTGCTAGAACATGTCGCCTGCAGAGGCAAGGCTGGGCATCTTAGAGAAAGGTGGCAATGACGGCCATACCTCCCTGAACGCGCCCCATTTCGTCTGATCTCGGAAGCTAAGCAGGGTCGGGCCTGGTTAGTACTTGGATGGGAGAAAGGTGGCAATGCCATATTTCAAGGGCACAGAGCCAGGCTACCTGGGTCTGGATTCTGTGTCCTCCAATTCCCGACTGTGACCTTGGACAGGTTACTCTAACCTCTTTTGACCTCTGAGTCTTCACTGGGTAATCTAGAGTTGACGTTAGCAGCTGCCTCACAGGGCTGTGATCATTAAAGCCAATATAGAAATGTGCTTAGAACAGTGCCTGGCACTCTTAGCTATTACCAGGAAGGCACCATGCATGGGAGCTATTCTCTGGTGGGCAGGATCAGTGCTGAAGTCCTGAAGCTACTCTAGGCAATGACGATTGTTAGCTTTATCCCACAGGCCTCATACCTCACAATGACACATCTGAATGGGATTTCAGGAAAAAAGCAAAGATGTTCCAGATGATTTTTAGGAAGGCTTGCTGTGGGGTGCCGGGGGAGCCCCCCATCAACCTCCACACTGAAATCAGTGATCATTGCACTGGGATTTGTGGTCCATGTGGACGATGTGATTACATCCCGGCCACAGGTAAGAGAAGAAAGTCTAAGGAGCTTCAGTCTTGGTGTGGTTGTGTTTGCAAAATATGGGCCTATTTCAGCTTTGTCCAATGTCACTACTAAACCTGAAAGTCGTTTATATTTGGTGAAATGTTTTGCTACATGAGTAGCTGAAATTAAAAGTTTTAACAGAAGAAATTCACTCCAAAAAATTTTTTAAAACCATTTTACCCATAATATTCCTGGAAAACTATGTTATCAAAGAATACAATATTATATAACACACTGTATTTTCCTATAAGAACAATATCATAAATCGAAGGCTGGTTTTCTGACTAAAAGTTTCCATTAAATTAATCCTCTAGGTGGCCAAAAATGTATCAAAAGAAAAGTACTATAAACCTTTAAAATAATTTAAAGTAGTGAAATATTCGAATGCCTTATAAAATATTATAAGAAGCGCATACTTTTAATGCAAAGTTCCCAATAATAAAATGCACATGTAAGTCATAAAAAATATACTCTGATGACATTATAAACTTGATTTTTTAAATAATATGCTAGCTTTGGTAATATTTTAGAAAGTCTTGTAGTATTTCTTAGAAATAACTTCAAAATAAATATTTGGACAACCTAAATAACTTAAAATTGTTTATCGAGGATGTTTGAAATAGAGATCATTTTTTCTCGAGATACATTTCTCTTTCATTAGCAGAAGCCTTCAAAATTATTCCACTGATATTAAGGCTACCTCACACTGGTAGAGTAGGATTTTAAATATATTTTTGATGATGACAATATTAGTAACAATTATAGTACTTCTCCCACTAAAACGCTTAAAAATAAAGGAGCCAATCCAATATAAGACTTGGAGTCAGACTCCACTTAGGAAATACTTGACGTTGGGTCAGCCTTGCATAGCGTAACTCAGACTCAATTCTCTCCTTCCTCAAGTGTCTATGACATTCTTTGAAATTAATTAAGCACTATACAAATGAAAACTTCTTTTTCTTTTCACGGATAAAGGAGAAATTGACCCCCCTGTTGAGAAAACACCCTCCTAGCAAGATCAGAGCTGGAACGTCATCTTTTTTATGGAAGTTGGGGGATGATTTTGGATTCTTTGTCACTAGACTAAGAGGTGGATGGAGAGAGGGAGGGGGTCTGTGAGGCAGTTTCTCAGGGCAGCACCCCTCACCTTCCCACCCTGTCTTCAGGGCGCTGGCTGTATGTTCACTGTCAACAGGAACAGAGGCAAGATGGAAAGGGGCTCCCGTGCCTCTGCAAACAGCTTCGTGCCTCAGCTTCGAACCCCAATTTGCTCTTCCATAATCATTCCCAGCCCCTCCACTTATTTTCCTTTTTTGGCCTCTCTTTGATTTCAGCATCCCCAGCTCTACCCCAGCTGGCCAGAAGGGAGCTTCCTGAACTGGAATCCAACCTTTCCTTTCAGCTTCCCTCACCAGCCCTCTGCGGGCCATAGTTGGCTTCCAGGACAGGAGGGAGCCCAGAAGTGTTTCTCATTTAATGCAAAGCTTGAGGAGCAACTCCAACCAATGGAGCTTCTGAAAAGCGGCCTCCAAAATCTCTCTCACAGCCTCCCGAGGGCGGCATAAAACGCTTTGTGTTCGATGCAGAGAACTGTTAGAACAGCTTGTACTTTGCAAAAGAGAAAAATAAGAAAATGTTGAGTTTATAAGCCTCAGCAGGATAGAAGCAAATGCATGAGGAAATAAAAATTAATTTCTGTTCATAGCATTGGCTCGACCAGCACCTTTCTCCTAAAGTGTTCAAAGTTCAACACGAATATGCCAAACGTTCACTGGGGGCTTGCCATGGACGGGCCACTGCTAAGTGCTCTACACAGACTATCTCGTTTAATATTCATAAGAGCCCAGGAGGCAGATATTATCATTCACCTTATTTTACACAGGTAGAAACTGAGACAATGGAGTCTTTTACTTGTCCATTGTCATTATCGCAAAAGCTGAGGAGCTGAGATTCAGACTCGGGCATCAGGGTTTGGAACAGACACCTGTGATGCCTCCACAGGGTCATGGTCTGCCAAGCAGATGAAATCACTACACAGAGGGCATCTGCTCCTGAGAAGATTTTAAAGTCTTGGGAAAATGTCACAGCCAGGGTGGGATTCCCAGGGTCCAGACCACCAGATCTCAAATCTATTGTGTTCTGGAAACTGAACACAGGAACTGGCCCATTGAACAAGCTGAACTCACAGGGTGTAATCAGAAAACAGCTGTGTTCCTCCTTACCCTATACCATCAGCCAGCACTGCGGGGTTGGTCTTTCCCTACCCTTGGACAAAATCCATACTACATAGCATAAATTTCCTGCTGCTTCCTAGAAAATAAAAAGGTTTTCAGTCACTTTCAGTCCCCAAAGCATTCTAATGTTAGCCTTAAAAATATCCAGTGCAATGTAAAATCAATACTCTGAACCTCATTCTAAGATGCTTCTTCTGCCTCATAAGCCCAAAAGCTTACAGTGGATAAGTTGGCTTCTTCTCTCTTCTCTAACCTTCCCAACTTTCTCACCTCCATCCCTACCTGACCTCCACTAGACTCTTCTGATGCATCCCAGAGTGGAGCAGGGTAAAGAGCCAGATGAGGGGCAGAAATGTCCTTGCTGATGGGCAGTGATGCCCACTGGGAGCAGATGGAGTACAAGAAGGAGGTCAGACTCAGGAAGATAGGCAAGGTATGGAGAACAAAGCCAGAGCATCATTAATCATGAATTAGTGCCAGGAGAACCTGGGGCCAAAGGAAGGGAGGATATTAGAGTCTGTATTAGTTTCCCATTGGTGCTGTAACAAATCACCATAAATCTGGTGACTTAAAATAAGACACATTTATTGTCTTACAATTCTGGAGGTCAAAAACCCAAAATCAATTTCACTGGGCCAACATCAGGGCCTTGGCAGGGCTTGTTCTTTCTGATGGCTTCAGAGGATAACTCATTTTCTTGCCTTTTTCAGCCTTTAGTGGCTACCTGCGTTCCTTGGCTTGTGACCCCTTCCTCACTTCATGCCAACATCTTGCCATCACCATGACATCTCCTTTTTCTCATTCTCTCCTTCCTGCCTCCCTCCTATTCGGACCCTGTGATTATACCGGGCCCACTTGGATAGCCCAGGATAATCTCCCCATTGCAAAATCCTTAACTTAATCACACGTGCAGAGGCCCTTTTGCTAAATAAGGTAACACTCACAGATTTGGGAGATTAGGAGAGGATGTGGACATTTGTGGTCACCATTATTCAGCCTATCACAGGGTCCAAAATGTTAGGGCAAAACTGAGGCCAAAGTTTAGGCCTAGAGGTGAGCTGGAAGGCTCTAGAGATAAAAGCAAGTTGGCTTCCTCATCTAAAGGCCAGGAAGCAAACTGTATCTAAGAGGAGCAGGAAACACCCAGGCAGAACGCTTTTCTCTGCTCCTTCTGAGTGTTAAGAGACATTGGTTTGCTTAATTGGGTCATGGAGAAGATCCTGACAGCGGAAGATACTGCTTTTCCTTCTGCTAACCTGGACGTGCAGAGTGGCAGAACATCAGAGCAGGAAGAGACCTCCACGTGCTCCCATTACAGCCACTTCCTTTCAGAAAGGAAAGAATGCAAAGCCCAGGAGTTGAGATCTGACATCAGACGTATCTGGGTTTTCATCTCGCCTGGCTCTTCACCAATCGTCTACCTCTGGTGGAGTCTGTGCCCACCTCGCAGAGTTGTCCCGGATTTGACAGAATAGCACCTTCCCGCCCTCACTCCCTAGAACATGGCACGGGCCCAGTGCCCTCTTCGGGGTCAAGTCCATACCGAGCAAGGGAAACGGGGAAGGGCCTTTCAAAAAAAAAACAAACAGGCTTTTACCAAAATATTTCGCATGCCTATGTTTAGTGGTCACACTCTGAACATCTCCTAGCGGCTGGCGTTGCAATCTGACTTGTCCTGGCTGCATTCCTCCATTCTCTCCTCTGCCCACAGAGATCCACAGCCCCTGGCGGTTGCATCCATGAAAGAAAGGAATGGGAGTGAATCACTGGCAACCCAGGCGAAAGGCCAACGAGAAGCCAAACACTAATTTAGGGCTGGGATGCAGACGGCCCAGCGCAGAGACGCAAGAAGGCTACGGGTCAATGGGGAGAAAAATTCCATGGAGGAATTTCCTTAAAGGGCAAGGAGAGAGACAGCCACATGGAGAGAAAAATGAAAGCCCAACCTGTCCACTGTGGCAGGTGGGATGAGCCCATAATTAAGAGAAGGGATGTCTGATTCCCCATCCAAGATGGACACTGTATGTGGAATAGTACATATAAAGATAATACTTTTGGATAAATTAGATCAATATATTTTTGTCTTTATTAATCCCAAATTTCTGAGGTCCTGAAGCATCTATATCAAAACTAATAACCTTTAGATTTGGACACTGAGATTTTGATAAACTAGGATACAGGGAACCCAGGATATGAGATAAGGGAAATCTTGCATTCCTTAAATTTGGAAAAACTTCCCTTTCTGGCCAAAGTTTGGAGCAAAATATAGGAAAAGAAACGTAGGAGAAGCAGACAATCAAACACATGTGTCCTGACCAGCCCTCTAAGGGACTAAGGCCGTGGGGATGAGGACAGGGCCAGAGGTGGAAACGCTTTTCTGACCCCCACTTGGAGCCCTGCCAGGAGACTGTGTTGAGGGTGACTTGGAGGCTCCAAGGAGGTTGGAGGACAACCGAGGAGCAGCAGTGGAGCAGGGTGCCAGGAAAGCCAGTCTGAGACATGCCCAGGCTCCCTCCAGCATGGGGCGCCTGCCTCCCGTTCCTGCCCACCTCGAGTGGGAGCTAGAGAGGCAGCTGGAAGTTCAACCAAAGGGCCTGCCAGAGGGGATCAGCTTCGCCAGAAAGAGTGGTCCTGCCACCAGGGGCTACAGAATTCACTTCCCAACCCAGGGCTCCCGGAGAAAATCAGTCAGTTCTTAGAGGAGTGTGTGTGTGTGTTTGGGAGGAATCATAGCATCAGATAACTGGAAGTGGGATCATTTCAACAAGGGATCGTCACTGTGCCTTGACAACAAACAGTCCACGGGATCCCGGCCACGGGCTAGGACAGCCGATGCTACAGGAGGGATCCACAGTAGCCGCATCTCAACTGAAACCTGTTGTGGGAATTTGAGATGAGAGTGGGTGCCTGGCTGCAGAGGCCAGCAGCAGGACAAGCAGGAAAGAGGAGTGGTTCCACGCTCCTATTCCACATCCCAGAGTTAATACCATCAGTTTTTATAATATACCCAGAAGCCGTGTGGAGAAAGGAAAAAACAATAATAAAAAACACTACTCTGATATAAGGTTGAACCTCAAATTAATAAAATATTTACCTGGAAAGATTATCATAAGTCATTATAGACCATGTATACTGTACTGAGATACTTGATTGGCATATTACATTATTTGCTTTTTTCTCCCCCTTTCTACACTACACATCAGGATGGTGACTCAGGAAGGTAAGATCATCGTAGAAAACAACTTAGCTACAGTTTTCATGGAACATCAGTGAAAAGTATTTAAATTTAAATTTTATCACATAGACAAGTTGATCTTGAAGGAAAGATTATTCCAGACTCTATATTTATACTTCTAACCTGTTAAGGAAAGATTTCTATTCCAGAAAGGAGCTGTGCAGTACCCAACTAATGTTACTATACAATAAGGAAATTACATGAGATTTCAACGAGATGATCTTATAAAGCGTTTAGTGTCCATTAAATGTTAGTTGCCAAGTCTTTCTTTTCTTATCCCCACTGCTACCACTTAAGTGGTTTCCCCTAAGTCACAGAGTTGGTTATGCATAGAGAGAAGATCATAGCATAGAAATGCCATTTAAAATTTTTCGTAGGAGTACAGACAGGGAGAGAACAGTACTCAGACCCACTTAAGACAACTAATGAGCGATGAGTTGTATCCGAGGCTATGGAAGCTCCCGTGAAGTATGGCAGTTGCAGGCTCGAGCAGCATGTTTCTCAGAAGGTGCCTCTTACATTTCACTGGGGAAAGAAGGAGAAAAGTTAATTCTGGCAAAAATGGGATGGAAAGAACTGAATGGAAAAGGTTAGTGGCTGAGAACCAGATACAGGAGTTCCTTGGGAGTGAACTGAACTACTGATAGTAACAGGAAAGCCTGGTGGCAGGAGATATCAGGGTGGGGAAGTCCGGGATAGGAAAGTGGGTAAGGGGGGGGCGGTAATTCCAAGGGGGTGAAGGGAAGACCGAGCGAGCAGCAGGCCTGGGCCCTCACAGGCAATGCAGGAAGCCAAGGGCCGCAGGTCCAAATGGTGCATAAAATAGTGGTTCCTTCAATAAAACTCCTGCCATGAATCAGTCTCAAAGGGAAGAATTACTCCTGTATGCTTACGTCCACAGTTTCGAACCCATGATGGAATGACTTTTGTCTCAGACTCAGAATCTAGAATCTAGAACGAAAGGAAAATACTGTCCAATGCGTATGCTGAAAAACATAGATTCCAGAACTGCAGGATCTTTTAGGTCTAATCCAACCACTTTGTTTTACAAATGAGGAAACTGAGACCCAGGGAGACTAAATGACTTGCCCCAAACCACGAAGCTATACTAAAGCCAGAGTGAACCCCCAGAGTGTTTACCACCATAGAATATTTACGGGTTTACCTTGCATGGTGTAAATAATCCAAAACCTGTAGTCATATCTACTTTGCTGAGACATAATTTTTATTATGCTTTTCTTCTGCCCAGTAACACTCACCCAGAGGCTATTTAGCTGTGCTGGATGTTGAGACAACAAGTCGATGTCCTACTGTAACTGTCTCAATGTGATATTTATATCAGTAAGAATCTTAAAATTTTCATTTGGATATGTACTAAAAATATGCTTTTTGTAGACATCTATAAAAATATTGATAAGCAAAAAGGAAGAAAATGAAAATATGCATAACCCTATTACTCAGAGAGAACCGACTTGTATTAATATTGTATGGTCGTCCTTTCAGTTCTTTTTCCTACTATCTTCTAACCTACTCTTTTTGTTTTTTCTTAATCTAGTAACATATCATCTGTCACTTTAGTATTTGAAAAAGTAGGAAGGATACATTTATTTTCCCCAGCATGGAAACATTTTTATTAGCTAACATTAGTGTGGAATCTGGAACACGATGCCTGACAGTTCTTGGCCTTTACCCTGAGTCGCCTGTGTCAGTTCATACCGAGTCCACATTTGATGTGCATTGGGATCCCACCTCTCAGGTGTCTCTCCCTTCTTCTCCCTCACCGTTCCCTCACTTTTCTTCTTACCTCTGGCCTCCCTTTCAACCTCTGCCTGCAGCTCTCAGACAGACGCTCCAGCAGTTTTTCCGATTTGTGGACCTCAAGATGGAGAACGCTCCTGGTTCTTTGGGATCCTTGGCTAAGCTGGTGGTGGAAGGAGCACAGGAGAGCCAGAAATTCTTCAGGTGCTGCCCAAGGTGGAAGAGTGTGAAGTGAAACAACAGTTCCCTCGTGCATTCACATCACAGTGACAAATCTTCTGGATAAGTCAACTTTCATCTTGCCAATATCAGCCAAGTATTATCAAAGAATTCTAAGGGGTCACACACTGATGTCTTTGTTTTTGTCTTCCCATCTTACCAAACATCCATGATCTGTTACCATAGAAATGAATGGATTAATATTGGGAATAAAACTCCTTCCTGACCCATTGTTACCTCTGCTCCTTCTAGTAATGCCAGTGAAGAGATTAAAACTTCGCAGAAGATGACCAAGAACTGGGAGAACAATTGGTGAAAGTTGGAAATGCTTCTGGCATAGGCAAATATGCAAAGGAAACATATCCCAGCAGAAACGGGGTATGGGAGACCAATGAGGAGGCTGCAGTGATATTTTTTTTTGATCTCTGATTTTGTTTTTAATTAAGTTATGATCACACATAATTTTTGAATTTGTGTATATCTCCTCTACTTTAAGCCTTTTAATGAGTTGGTAAAAGCACCATTACCAATCACACATATATAGATCTTCTACAGTTTTATGTGTTTCTGAACAGCTGTTTAAAGACAATCCTAAATTATAACTTAGTCTGACTTAAGGTAGTAAAGAATTCAAAAGTTTAATTTGCTATTTCTTTTCACATTGACTTTTAAAAGCATTTAACATTATAGATTGTCTATAAAATATGAGAAGTGTTAAATATTCTTTATTTGATATTATACATAAACCACACTAAAATGCCTTTCAATAAATAAAAGGCAGCATTTTAGTAGACATAGGGAAATTGGATTGGCATAGTGAAGACCAAAAATATATAAAGTAAACATTGCTACCTTATCTCCAGCCCTCACCTTTAACAGGCTAATAAACACAAATTAAAACACCAGTGAGTCTTGCTTGGTTCCAAGATAGTGAAGG
>VSMD01051318.1:0-12363 GCA_008750895.1 Mirza zaza
CAAGGACCTTGAACAAACATCCAAAGCAGAACGATCACACCTAAAGTTTCCCAACTGTTTCATAAACGCCGTTTGTGGAGTGAGTTTATTGAAATCAGGGCACGAGCAAGGGGCCAACTGCGCGTCTGATGAATGTGCCTTTCAGGATCATGCCTCCTCCTCTTCCTTCAAAATCATGACGAAACTGTCTGGAGATCCTGCGAGTAATCAAGCGATAAACTAAGATTCGAACGCCAGTGTTTTGCAACTTCTATGACTTGTATTTCTCTGCATGGCAGGGTGAGAAATTTGGGAGGGTTGGTAAGATGAGCACTGGCGCAAACAGGGGACTTAGCCTGGCCTGAGAATGGCCCGTATCAAGAAATCCCACAACGACAAATGCTGGCGTGGATGCGGAGAGACAGGAACACTCCTACGCTGCTGGTGGGACTGCAAACTAGTGCAACCTTTGTGGAAAAGAATTTGGAGATACCTCGAACAGCTAGAAATAGAAATACCATCTGACCCAGCAATAGCATTGTTGGGCATCTACCCAAAAGAACGTAAGTCACTCTGTTATAAAGACATCTGCACCCGAATGTTTGTGGCAGCACAATTCGCTATTGCACGGACATGGAAACTGCCCAAGTGCCCGTCAATTCATGAGTGGATAACTAAAATGCGGTATGTGCTCACAATGGAATATTACTCAATCCTGAGAAACGACAGTGAGCCAGCACCGTTTATGCTGTCGTGGATTAAGCTCAAGCCCGTGACACAAAGCGAGACGACACAAGACCTGGAAAACGGGCTACTCATCGACTCGCCATCGAATTGGCACTGACGGCCTAAAACTACGGGGTTCAAATAATTGTAGCGTTCAACAGGGATCTGGGGGTGGAGGTGGGAGACCCACATCTTAAGGATGTGATGAGCATCGTAGGGGGGAACGGATGACCTCTCTCCCTTTTTAGGGAGAGGCAAAGAAACGCACTGTAACCAAAATGTCTAAAAAAAATAAATAAAAACTTTTTTGTTAATGGGAGGTGAACAGGTGGAAGTGGGGAGGAGGGGAAGGGTACGCGCTTTCATGGTGGGTGCAGGGCTGCACCACTTGGAGACTGGACACGCGTCAAGCTCTGGCAGAGCGGGGTGGGGAGGGGGGCAGGGGGCAAGATATGTGACCCTAACAATATTTGTACCCACAGAATTTGGGAAAAAATAAATAAAAAATAAAATAAAATCACAGGTAGAAGAAAGGTGCTGGGGCCTGTATCCACCAGGTCGCCCCACCCTGCTGAGGGCAAAAAAATAAATAAATAAATAAATAAATAAGAAAAGTCAAACATAAGCCCATGAATGCTTCAACAGAGCTGAGGTCAAATAGTCAATCGTTCCAGCAAGAGAAAGGGCAGATTCAGTTGCCAGGGGGTGGGGGTTTGGGTAGGAATAAAGGATGCAAAAATCTCAGTACACTTCATTGAACTGGAGTAAGTATCTGCCCAGGTACAAGAAATTGCTTGATTTTGCAAAGAGGACGAACTTTTATTATGGCTCCCTCCAAAAAGTGCAAGTTTCTCTATTGCTATAAGATCGGCGTACAAAACAGGAGAAGAATTAGCGCTCTCTGGAGGGTGCGGCTTAAGATCAGACGCGAAAATTGCAATCTGCACGGCCGTGTCTCCAGAACCAATGAATGGTCAAACTGGAGTGGGTATAAAAGAGAATAGACGAGATTGGCGCAACCAGTCATCAGAACGGAAATGCTTAAAAAAATAAGAGTGTTTCGAGAGTGGAGATTTCAGGAGGATACAGTTTGTTCCATCGGCCTATTCTGTGTGTGGTCCCAGAGGGTTTTTTGATATAGACAGGCGGAAATGGTTATTATGATACCATTTTGCATCTGATTTTTCAATTATGCGAGCTGTTTGAAAACGGAATTGGCCATCTCTGTAGTAATTCTTTCTTTTTTTTTTTTTCTGAGGCAGAGTCTCGCTCTGTCGCCCGGGCTAGAGTGAGTGCCGTGGCGTCAGCCTCGCTCACAGCAACCTCCAACTCCTGGGCTCAAGCGATCCTCCTGCCTCAGCCTCCTCCCAAGTAGCTGGGACTACAGGCATGCGCCACCACGCCCGGCTCATTTTTTTCTATATATATCAGTTGGCCAATTAATTTCTTTCTATTTATAGTAGAGACGAGGGGGGGTCTCGCTCTTGCTCAGGCTGGTCTCGAACTGCCGACCTCGAGCGATCCTCCCGCCTCGGCCTCCCAGAGTGCCGGGATGACAGGCGTGAGCCGCCTCGCCCGGCCTCTGCAGTAATTCTTAATTCTCTTGAAGTCAACAGACCCTCCCGAGAGACCGATTAAGAAGAGATGGACCGGAACCTAAATATCCCAAAATCGGCACGTGATTTCAGAGTGTTCTCTGATTCCTGAAGCTCATTTAGGTCGTCCTATGGAGTTTACGGCCCCAAGTTGAGAATCTGCAAGAGACTGAGCGTTGCCCGGCGAAAAAAGCATTCAAGTACAGGCCAGAGAGGCCAGGCAACTGCAATGGCATGACGGTGCGGAGAAAATGGTAGCACAGGTTGATCAGATTCTGGTGACGGCTTCTAAGATGATTGCGAGACTTTCCAAATGAACACGGCACGGTTGTGTGTCCCCTCTCTTGATCACCCGTATGAGTGTTTCTTTGCATCCCAAACAGTTTTAAAAGCCTGGGTTACCTTGAAGCATTTCGCCCCACCCTGACTTTCACTTACTGCCATGCAAGAGCGCTCTGAACCCAGTGGCAAAAGTCTACATCCAGCCCGGGGAAAAAGAGATGCAACCTAAGCAAGCCACAACCTAAGCCACCTGCTCCCCAAGACAACTTCTTCTGCAAAAGAAACGCCAGTATCCTCAGATGGCATCAAATTCTCATATTTATTTTGTTGACTCGGTTTGGTTCCTCAACTGCGATTCCAGTCACTTAACGGGAATATTTCAATGTGTCAAAAATAATATTGACGCAAACAAAGACCCATGCCTTTCTCACCTTCTACAGCCATCTTGTTTATAAATTCTCATCCAAGACAAACACGTGTTTTATTTGGAACTTTGCGAGAAGTTTTTCAGAAACACTCTCCAAAATTCTCACAAGCCCAGGATTTTAACGCTTTGTACAGACGAATTTGCACTGATTTTTTTGTTGTTGTTGTCGTTTTTTCCACTTTTAGTGTTCTGGTGGCTTCCTTCAGTTAATTTTAAATTATTTCTTGTTTTGAGGTGTAGTCTAGGGCAAAGAATACTTGGTTAGAATTTGAAGGCCTCGTGTCACTGCCAAAACTGATTAACTATAAGATCTAAAAATACATCGTCTAAACATCATCCACCCAGCAGAAAATAAATATGGCGCATTATAGAGGGAAGAGGTCATTGTCAAGTGAATGAGTAAATGCAATGAATAAATACATACAATTAAATATTCATTATTTTATTATCAAACTTAAAATTATTATTGTTTACGATTGCTAAGGCAATGCATGCTAATTGAAGAAAATCTGAATATAAGAGAAGGATAAAGAGAAGAATCTTTCAGTTGTTAATTCTACTGTACCGAGATATTGCAACTGTTAGAATACTGTCTTGCCTTCTTTTACATATCATAAATAAATACATCTCTATGTGAGACAAACATTTAGTTGGAAGCATATTTATATAGGTTTGTATATAGGTTATACTGATAGATTTATATAGGTTTGAATCTTAGTTTTGCAATAACCATAGCCCTAGGCCCTTCCTCTTTGAAAATAGTTTTATATGGACATAGACACCAAATGTAAATACTATTTTTAATGAGTTATTTGTTTGGATATTTAATTTATTTCAATTTTTTTATTTTACAACTGTGACCGTGATGAATATCTGTGTCCATAAATATTTAGAAACAGAATAGCTAGATCAAGATTGGGGATATTACCATGTTTCCCTGAAAATAAGACAGGGTCTTCTATTTGTTTTTCCTTAAGAAGACACCATAGGGCTTATTTTCAGGGGATGTGTTATTTTATTTTAAGTACGGTCCAACCATCTACATTGATTCAAATAGAGTGAAGTCGTCTTCTTCTGGAACATCATCCTCACTCTCTAGACCCCAAATCCCGTCCTGAATGTCTCGCGACTCTGTTTCCTCTAGAGCCACCGGCCCGATCTCTCCTGTCGAGCACTAGAGCTCTCACGGGGCGGATGAGAAGGGCTGCTCGTGTTCTTTCCCGCTCCGCGACCACACGCATGGGTTGTGCAGATGCGCTGCGCAGCCACGCCCACCACTAGGGCTGATTTTCATAGCCACGCCCACCACTAGGGCTGATTTTCATAGCCACGCCCATCACTAGGGCTGATTTTCATAGCCACACCCATCACCAGGACTGATTTTCGTAGCCACGCCCATCACTGGAGCTGATTTTCGGGGTAGGGCTTCTATTGCGCACGTGCGCAGACCTCCTGCTGGGGCCAATTTTATGGGGAGGGCTTATTTTCAGGGAAACACGGTAATTGTCCCATTCAGTATTATAATGAATGGTTATGTATGTAAAATGATTAGGCACCAAGTGTCTATATTTCTGCACAAATGTGGATTTATCTCTGCATTGGTGCAGGATAAATACATCTGGCTTGTGTCTGATGCTTCGAGAAAATATTCACATCTGTGCTGGTTTTAACAGATTAAGAAATGTGCCTCAGGCCGGGCGTTGTGGCTCAAGGCTGTCATCCTAGCACTCTGGAAGGCTGAGGAGGCGGGAGGATCGCTCAAGTTCAGGAGTTCAAAACCAGCCTGAGCAAGATGGAGACCCCGTCTCTACTAAAAATAGAAAGAAATTAATCAGCTAATTAAAAATATATAGAAAAAATGAGCCAGGCATGGTGGCGCGTGCCTGTAGTCCCAGCTACTCGGGGGGGTGGGGGGGGCTGAGGCAGGAGGATTGCTTGAGCCCAGGAGTTGGAGGTTGCTGTGAGCGAGGCTGAAACCACGGCACTCACTCTAGCCTGGGCGACAGAGCGAGACTCTGTCTCAAAAAAAAAAAAAAACAAAAATAGGAAAAGGGATATTTTTGTTCTGTCATGCCAGAATGCTCAGCAAAATTGCCCCCTGCAGTTATGTGAAAAACAGAGCTTGTAATCGGTAAAGTTGCATATATAATAGTGGAGGACATTTTCAAGCGAAGTGCAGAAGCTACTGTCTGGGTTCTTGCAGCTGCTGCTGCTAACTGCCCGAGTATTTGGGCTATCGCAGGAGATTAAGAGTTGCCCCAAAGAGCTTCTCAATCAGACCAGAGGGGCCTTTAGGAATAGGAACCAAAAATAAAGAAGGGGTTATTCAAAAAAAAAAAAAAAGATTTGTGGATAAGACTTTTGCCTGAAGACACTGAGTGCCAAAGTTTACAGAAAGTCCTGGAGAAAACTGTATCAGCTTGACTCAAAAGGGTCAGACAAAGAGCAAATAAGAAGAAATTATTAGATCCCCAAACTTTTTTTTTTTTGGCAGGAAACGGGCTAATAAACTACTCAGATGCAGAGTGTGCTGCTTTTTATGAAAAGGAAGGACGGCTCTGAAGGTGGAACCAAGAGACTACAGGTTAGAACGCAGAGCCACCGAGAGTTATTTCCAGGCATTACAAATTTATACTGAAAATAATAAACAGATACAAGCTATTATTACTGTGTTTCCCCAAAAATAAGACCTCCAGCAGGACGTCTAAGCACATGCGCAATAGAAGCCCTACCCCCAAAACAGCCCTAGTGATGGGCGTGGCTATAAAATCAGCCCTGGTGATGGGCGTGGCCATGAAAATCAGCCCTAGTGGTGGGCGTGGCTATGAAAATCAGCCCTAGTGATGGGCGTGGCTATGAAAATCAGCCCTAGTGATGGGCGTGGCTGAGCAGCGCATCTGCACAACCCATGCGTGTGGTCGCGGAGCGGGAAAGAACACGAGCAGCCCTTCTCATCCGCCCCGTGAGAGCTCTAGTGCTCGACAGAAGAGATCGGGGCCGGTGGCTCTAGAGGAAACAGAGTCGCGAGACATTCAGGATGGGATTTGGGGTCTGGAGAGTGAGGAGGATGTTCCAGAAGAAGACGACTTCACTCTATTTGAATCAATGCAGATGGTTGTACTGTACTTACAAAAAATAACACATCCCCTGAAAATCAGCCCTAGGGTGTCTTCTTGAGGAAAAATAAGTAGAAGACCCTGTGTTATTTTCGGCAAAACATGGTAGTTGGTGCCATCCTACTTTGGAGATGTATCATGCAACTCCTTGGGTGCATCTGTGAGATTCAGTGCTTTTCGAAGGCTGTGTTTAGAATTCTAGGTGTTATTAATGTTTGGTTACTGGTGACTCATCCTCCCTGAAGGAGGGGAAATGGGTGCCAATAATGCTGATGGTGCTCTGAACCTCACTTATTAAAATGCTCTCACTTGCAAAACTGAAGCGCAAATATATCTTTGTATCCAAGGCAAACAACTTGTGTATGGCCAGAAATATTGTGTTCTAGTAGGAACTCAGCGTTGTTTTTTTTTAAATATCAGCCCTAACATTGATCTCCTTGACAAAGATGTCTATAGTGCAGTACTATAGACACTGGTTCTTTAAAAAAAAAAAAAATAGATGAAGGCCGGGCACGGTGGGTCATGCCTGTAATCCTAGCACTCTGGGAGGCTGAGGCGGGAGGATTGTTTGAGCACAGGAGTTCGAGACCAGCCTGAGCAAGAGCCAGACCCCATCTCTACTAAAAATAGAAAGAAGTTAATGGAACAACTAAAAATATATAGGAAAAAATTAGCCGGGCATGGTGGCGCATGCCTGTCGTCCCAGCTACTCGGGAGGAGGCTGAGGCAGGAGGATCGCTTGAGCCCAGGAGTTGGAGGTTGCTGTGAGCGAGGCTGACGCCACGGCACTCTGGCCAGGGCAACAGAGTGAGACTCTGTCTCAGAAAAAGAAAAAAAAAATAGATGTACATAGAGCAATTAAAAGGATATAAAAATTGACTAGTAAAACAAAAAAATAGAGAGTGTATTTTGATAAAGGAGGGTTGTGTTTGATAAGTAGAAAAATCAAGTTAGTTTCCATAAAAGAATAAAAAAGCCATCCAGTAATAAAGCAACGAGTAAAGTGATGAAAACTGTAAGAAGGATACTGAAAACCGAAAGTTGAATACTGCAGACAACACTAAATCAGCTATGGTAGTCCTCCAATGCCCAAGGTTTTGCTTTTGGCTTTGGCTAATTCAGTTATCCATAGACAACTTGTGGTCCCCAAACAGGTAAGTGTCGTATAACAAGATATTTTAATAGAGAGAGAGAGAAAGACTGAGCGAATATTCACGTAACTTCTACTATAATATATTGTTAGAATTGCTCTATTTTTTGGTTACTGTCGTTAATCTCTTACTGTGCCATATTTATAAATTAAACTTTATCAAATGTATAGGAAAAAATATATATGTCTATTGTATGTATATAGGAAAATACATACAATGTATGCATTTTATTAGTATATATTTATATATGCATGTATAGGGAAAATATACAGTTAAGTACGATCTGTTGTTTCAGGCATCCATTGGGGGTCTTGGAGTAAATGCCCCATGGATAATGATTTTAATATATGGTGTTGATTTTAATATATTGTCTTAGGCCTACAGAAATGCAACGTGATTCATATCTGCACAGAACTAAAATTTCCTTTTTCACACACACACACACACACACACACACATACACACATGCATACTTCATTTAGACAAATTGACTCTCTACGTAAGATTCTTAAATCTAGGAGTTAAAGGATAATGAGGGCAATGGCCTCCCAGTAATTTGCAAAAGCAAAATTCGATGAGATTAGGCGATATTTCTGTTTACCCAGACCCCAAAACGGTCAGCGTTTAGCTGGCACTCACAAAATCCTAACACGAATGCTAGTTTGTTGGGGTTTTTCTTGGGTTTTTTTTTTTTTTTTTTGGTTGGTTGGTTAGTTTTAGCCAGCGAGGTACTATAAAGACAGCAAAGGAACTGGAGTCCGAAGGCCTGAAGAAGTTATAGCTTTCTGGAGTCTCAATCTCATTCTCTGTAAAAGAGGAAAAATATTTCTTTCCAGTCTCTCTCTCTCTCTCTCTCTCTCTCTCTCTCTGTGAAGGTTCTATAGAAATGTTTTGAAAGTGTTTTATTAGCTGCAAAGATCTCATAAATGATATGAAACTAGTCTTTGGCCACTGCCAATGATTTCTCACTGTATCTGTGTAAAGGAGATATATTTCAACATAGAATCCCATTTTTAACTGTGCAAAGCTCCCATGGGAAAATTAATACTAATTCGCTGGTGAATAAGTGTGGTGCTTGTTTTTCCAATTCTTAGCATACTTCACTTAGCAGGATGGGCTCCAGCTCCAGCCAGGAAAACACAAGAGGTGCCGGATCCCCGCTGTTTCTTAGAGCTGAGTAGTGCTCCGTGGTGTGCACAGACCACGTTTTATTAATCCACTCGTGCATGGATGGGCAAGTGGGTTGTTTCCACAGCTTTGCAACTGTGAATTGTGCTGCTATAAACATTCGAGTGCAGGTGTCTTTTTTATAGAATGTCTTTTGTTCTTTTGGGGTAGATGCCCAGTCGTGGGATTGCTGGATCAAATGGTAGACCCACTTGTATCGCTTTGAGGTATCTCCACATTGCTTTCCGCAGAGGCTGCACTAGTTTGCAGTCCCACCAGCAGTGTAGGAGTGTTCCTCTCTCTCCGCATCCACGCCAGCATTTGTTGTTATATTATTCAGAACCTGCATATTGTTGTTGATTTTATTTTTCTAGTTATTATTTGTCTAAATATTTTATACTTAGTCATCGGAAGACAGAGATCACTTCCTCTTCCTCTTGTTCAACTTCTTCCTCTTCCTTTCTTTTTCTTCTTCTTGCCTGTCCTCCTCTTCCTTTTCCTCCTCCTGGCATTTCTCACAGTTCCTATTTATCTCAGTCAACTTTAATGAATAAAAATTGTAACGAATAAAAAATTGTAGGTAGCAACTCTGAGATTTGGAGAATGCAGAGTAAATAATGGCCACACTTTAGGAAAAAAATGAAAAGTAACCAACATTAAACTAAAATTTTCAATCAATAAATTTGAAAAACGAAGACATTTGGAAACACAATTCTCTCTGTTTTCTGCACAAAGCTCCTTACTTACTCCAACTTTTGCAACACAGAAAGCATGCTACTTGGCCGGGCACGGTGGCTAACGCCTGTAATCCCAGCACTCTGGGAGGCCAAGGCAGGGGGGATTGCTCAAGGTTAGGAGTTCGAAACCAACCTGAGCAAGAGCGAGACCTCATCTCTACTATAAATAGAAAGAAATTAATTGGCCAAGTAAAATTATGTAGAATAAATTAGCCAGGCATGGTGGCGCATGCCTGTGGTCCCAGCTACTTGGGAGGCTGAGGCAGGAGGATCGCTTAAGCCCAGGAGTTGGAGGTTGCTGTGAGCTAGGCTGATTTTCATAGCCCTACCCATACAATCAGCCCTAGCAGGATGTCTAAGCATGTGCGCAATAGAAGCCCTACCCTGAAAATAAGCCCTAGTTACAGGCGTGGCTATGAAAATCAGCCCTAATGATGGGCGTGGCTTTGAAAATCAGCCCTAGTGATGGGCGTGGTTATGAAAATCATCCCTAGTGAAGGGCGTGGCTATGAAAATCAGCCCTAGTGATGGGCGTGGCTATGAAAATAAGCCCTAGTGATGGGCGTGGCTATGAAAATAAGCCCTGATGGTGGGCGTGGCTATGAAAATCAGTCCTGGTGATGGGCGTGGCTATGAAAATCAGCCCTAGTGATGGGCGTGGCCTAGAGACCTAGAGAACAAAATGTAAGTTTAAGTGAAGTGATAACAGGAAAAGATAAACAGGTATTGTGGTTCTCAATAGTTTCACAAATCTACGGTCAAAACAAAGTGAAGCAAAAGCTAAAATAAATCATGCTACTGAGAAAAGAGTATTATTATTATTATTTTTAACAAAAGAAAATTGAACCCTTAGTAACATTCTTCATTCTACTGGTTTTTGTTTTTACACAGTATTTTTTCTAGCCTTTTACTCCTTTGTCTTTAGAAAATATGAAAAGCGTTAAACGGAAGTTTTGTGGACTTAGCATTAAAGAACAATGCTCTAAGATTGCAAAAAACAATATTCTATAGGTTTCGAAACACTGGGAAATAGAAAAAGGATATTTGCAACAAATCATTTGGTTGGAAAATTACTTACTGGGCTTTGGCAATGGAAATATTGAGGACATGTTTTCTTTCCAAATCTAGCTGGAAATTTTTTATTGTTATTAACCTTGAAATTATAATATGTTTTACAGGAAAAAACCCTGAAATTCATAGAATTATGTTTATGTTATTTATTTAATGTATAATTCACTGATCTGAGTTTTACTTTCATTGCTAAATTAAAATTATAAATAAATTTGGAAGTTTGTTAATTTCAATAAATTCATATTAATAAATCTGTAAATATTCCATTTGCAGATACAAATATTACCATCCTTCATAATTACATGAAGAATTACCTAATATATTTCACCAGTTTATATTTGTTTTCTAGACTCTTTTTCCTGGAAAATATTTTCTTTACCAATGGAAGCCCAGGGTCAGAAGTCCAGACTTAGGGTTTCTGTCCAAAGGCCAAGAGCAGAATGTATTTGGGCAACCTATTTAAAGGAGCTCCCATGGTAATAATAGTAATAATAATAATCAGTATGATAATAATAACTATTAACAGATACCATTGATTAATTTCTTATAAGGTAAACATTTTATGCTTTTTATGTGTTTTTTCTTTACCTCTTAATATTCCTATGTAGCATTAATTATTAGCCCTTTTTTTTTTTTAGAATGATGAACCCAAAGGCTATCACTGCACAAAATAATAAGTGGTGGAATCAAGATTTGAACTCAAGATTTGGAATCAAGATTTGAGCTAGTCTGACTCCAGAATGCATCGCTCTGAACCACGGTGACATGGTTTTTCAGCCATTTATTGCCCTAAAATTGACAACATGTGGCTACACCAGTAACTGAACACAATTTATATTCCACACGCTTCACCCTTTTGGAAGAGTAAAAAAAAGTACAAGCTAGTTGAATAATCATATGAAGATATTCTAGCTTTTACAAAATAGTATAGTAGTCGATAAAATGTTCCAGGAAAAACAAACAAACAACAACAAAAAAAACCAGGAACATATAGATACCTTACTTATTAAACGACCTAGAATTCTGGGCTGTGCCATATTTTACGACTGAGCCGAAATATAAATATTTTCCCTAGAAAGGACACGTAGACTTTCTTTCATATTGAAAGAAAATATTTCCCCTAAAATATTTAAACGTTATCTTGGAACATATAGGAAGTCACGCCCTAACTCATGATGACCTATTTTCTTTTACTTATTTATTTATTTTTTTCTGGCAGGCTAGGGTGGAGCTGGGTGTGGGAAGGGGAAAAATGTAAGGAGGTTTTTAAAAACTAAATGAGTGAACTAAAAAGAGAAACGATATTAATCATGGAAAGCATGCCTCGATGAGAAAAAAAAAAACTACAGCTTGATAAACACATACCTGCATCCAAGTGATTATATAATATCTCCTGGGCATTGTGGTAATGCTGTGAAAACATGGTTTCTATCTCTGAAATATCAGAGTTAATTTAAATCAATTCCCAGCCAACCACTTCATTCCAACCACTGGTGAGTACAACAGCCAGTCCCCACGATGTTTAAGTCAGTGAAGAAATGGAAAAATCAGGGAGAGAACATACGTGAGGGTCAACTTGCTCTGTACGTGAAATGCCAAAAGCATTACAGAGACAGATAGCTCGTAGCAATTTCCAGCACCAATAAAATGTGGAATAAAAAGCTCATCTCTTCTTGATACAGTTTCTTTTTCTTTCCCTTTCCTTTCCGTCCTCATTATTAGACGACTATTCGTTTAACTTTGAACACAGATGGTAAAAATATATTTGGTTTTTTTTTTTTATTTCGGCATATTATGGGGGTACAGATTTTAAGGTTTCAATAAATGCCCTTTTCCCCCCCTCCCCCCACAAGTCTGAGTTTCCAGCATGACCATCCCCCAGATGGTGCACATCTCACTCAATATATTTGTTTTAGGTGCAATTTAAATCGATTTTAAATAAGTATAACTATAAAATAAATTTATTTGGTGGCTAAGAGATACTTTTTTTTCTCTCTCTTCTAACAGATTAAATTTGACAAATATTAGTGACCATATGATAGGGCAGTTTCCTCCTCCCTCCTCCTCCTCCTCCCCCCCCCCCCCTCCCCCCTCCCCCCTCCCCCTCCTCCT
>VSMD01051327.1:0-13289 GCA_008750895.1 Mirza zaza
ACTTGACCTTAGCCAAAAGGCCAAGAAGTGATCTACTTTATGTTTCTATGAATTTGACTACTTCAGATACCTCAAATAAGTAGAATCATGCAGTATTTGGCTTTTTTGTGACTGGCTTATGTCACCTAACATATGTCCTCAAAGTTCATCCATGTTGTAGCGTATGACAGCATTTCCTTCTTTTTTTAAGGCTGAATAATATTCCATTGCATGTATATACCGCATTTTGTTTATCCATTCATCTGTCAATGGACATTTAGGCTGTTTCCACCTCTTGGCGATTGTGAATAATGCCACAATGAACATAGGAGGGCAAATAGCTCTTCGAGATCCCAATTTCAGAACTTGGGCCGGGCAGAATGGCTCCGCAAAGAAGGGCATGGAGAAGAAGATGGGCCATTCTGCCATCAACAAGGGGGTGACCTGAGAATACATCATCAACACTCACAAGCGCATCCATGGAGTGGGCTCCAAGAAGGATGTCCCTCGGCCACTTGAAGAGATCTGGAAATTTGCCGTGAAGGTGGGAACTCCAGATGTGAGCATTGATACCAGGCTCAGCAAAGCCATCTGGGAACATCCCACACCATGTCCACGTGCAGTTGTCCAGAAAACATAATGAGGATGAAGATTCACCAAACAGGCTCTATACGTCAGTTACCTAAGTACCTGTTACCACTTTCAAAAATCTACAGTCAACGTGGATGAGAACTAAGCGCTGGTTGTCAGATACGCCAAATAAAGTTCTAAAACCACAAAAACAAAAACAAACAAACAAACAAAAAATCCTTATTTGAATTCTTTTGGATATATACCGGAAGTGGGATGGATGCATCACAGAGTAGTTCTACTTTAAATTTTTTGAGAAACCTCCATACTCTTTCCATAGCGCTGTACCATTTTCCATTCCCACCTGCAGTGCACAGGAGTTCCTGTTCTCCACACACTCGTCAACACTTCTTGTTTTCTGGTTTTGTTTTTTGTTTTTTTCTTTGAGACAGAGTGCTTACTATTTTGCCCGGGCTAGAGTGCTGTGGCATCAGCCTAGCTCACAGCAACCTCAAAGTCTTGTGCTCAAGCGATCCTCCTGCCTCAGCCTACCAAGTAGCTGGGACTATAGGCATGCACCACCATGCCCGGCTAATTTTTTCTATATGTTTTTAGTTGTCCAGCTAATTTCTTTCTGTTTTTAGTAGAGACAGGGTCTCACTCTGGCTCAGGCTGGTCTCAAACTCCTAAGCTCAATCTTTCTGCCTCAGCCTCCCAGAGTGCTAGGATTATAGGCGTGAGCCACCAGGCCTGGCCTGTTTTTGTTTTTTTAGTAATGGTCATCCCAACAGGTTTGAAGTGGTTTCTCATTGTGGTGTTGATTTGTATTTCCCTGATGACTGGTGATGTTGAACACCTTTTCGTATACTTGTTGGCCATTTGTATGTCTTCTTTGGAGAAATGTCTGTTCAACTCTTTTGCCCATTTTTTGGTAATTTGTTCGTTTATTTTGCTATTGAGTTGTAGGAATTTCTCATATATTTTGCATATTAACCTCTGATCAGATATATGGCTTGCAAACATTTTCTCCCATTCCGTAGGTTTTCTTTTCACTCCGTTGATTGTTTCCTTTGCTGTGGACATGCTTTTTAGATTGATACAGTCCCACTTGTCTGTTTTTGCTTCTGTTACCTGTACTTTTGATATCCTCCCCTCACTTTATTATTAGATAATATAATGGAAACACCATAGAACACTAGAAAAATAATCAGCTCTAATCCCACCGCACAAGATGATGTTTTATTGCTCTGTATTCTCTTCCATGCCTCTTTGATAGGCCCAGGATTCCGTGTGGTTTTAATTGAAGAAGTGATCCAAGCCGGGCACGGTGGCTCATGCCTGTAATCCTAGCATTCTAGGAGGCCAAGGTTGGAGGATCACTTGAGCTCAGGAGTTTGAGACCAAACTAAAAATAGAAAGAAATTAGCTGGACAACTAAAAATATATAGAAAAAATTAGCCAGGCATGGTGGCGCATGCCTGTAGTCCCAGCTACTCGGGAGGCTGAGGCAGGAGGATTGCTTGAGTTCAGGAGTTTGGGATTGCTTTGAGCTAGGCTGACGTCATGACACTCTAGCCCAGGCAACAGAGTGAGACTCTGTCTCAAAAAAAAAAAAAAAAAAAAGGAAGTGATCCCATTTGAGGTGCCATCTCATGCCATGAGCCGTTTCCATATTGGGGGCTGTGTCCTTAACGCACATTCATGATAGCCGTGTGACGTTCCCCAGCTCCACGTGCTGGGAGGAATCTAACAAACCCTCTCTTGTTGGGCACCATCACGATGGCACTAGACTTATGTCTGGCCTTCTGCTCCCTGTCCTTGGGCTGCTCTCTCAAGAGTGGGACTCTTGGTCAAGGCTGGACATAGTCTTATGTCTCTTGAGACAAATCTCAGAGACATTGTGGCTGAGTGGCTGGAGTTGCTGTTGAACTTGAGGCAAGTACTGGCAAAAGGCCCTGAATACAGCTCCAGGCACACTGCCAAGGGCAGGACGGTGCCTTACGAATGACTATTTCAGTGGAGTGGGAGCTGTCAGTGCTTCTTCTGCACTGGCTGGCTGGAGAAATGGTTCTTTTATTCTTAATTTTTTCTCTCATCTATGAGCTCCTGGGTAATATCTCAGCTGAGGTCTGGAGCCTGCCAGAGTGCAGACGGCTGGATGTGGCCAATTGACGGCTCTCGGATTTTAACGTGGAGAAAAGCGACAATCTCACTGAGCCTAAGCACACAGCTCACTGCTCCATCCGTTCCTGTGTTGAGTTCACTGAATTATGCACAAGGCACAGGAGAGGTTCCAGAAACAGTGCCACCATGCTTGTAGACATCTGCTCTACCTTGGTCCCTTTATATGGGTGGAGAAGCTATACGGACCCAGCTGGGTAGGGGGTATATTTAGGGGTGGGTACGGGGGAACCAAGATCATGTGAAACTAGAATCCAAGCCTCTGGCCTTCCGCATGTGAACTGGGCCTGTGAGGCTCCTCTTGTCCTCGTCACTCATTCAGAAACATTTATTGAATATTGTCATAGGTGCTGGAGATACATCAAGGTGGAGCTGACATTCTAGTGGGGCCAAGATAGAAAACAAACAAGTAACCAAACAAACAGGTGCTAAATTGAATGTGCCATGAGAAACAGGGGGTGAACCTCTGCCTGCAGGCCCGGACGCTGGGCAGTGCAGGGCCGGAGCTGCTGTTCCGGTCCTGGCTCTGGGCTCTCTGGGGCAGCACGAGGTCCCCGGCTCGGGAGGGCGCACCGGGCTGGCCACAGGACTGACTTTAGTTCTCGGCTATGGGACCTTTGGCCCCAGTCTTCTTGTGTGGGGCTGTCCTTTCAATTCCAGCATGAAAGAAGTGAATCCATGGGCTTTGCTGTCCTAGGCAAGTTGGCAGAAGGCAACGGGATAGTTTCAGAGCCTTCTGGAATAAAGGTGGCTGCCGCGTGTCTCTCCTGTTTCCCCCAGAAACCCAATGCTGGAATGGCAAGTCGTGGTGGTGGAGGCTGGGGACCAGCACCGGCCTGGAAGCCTGGCGAGACTTGGGTTTGGGTCCCAGTCTGTGTACAAATAATCTGCCAAGGTCACACACCGGCAGGAGGCAGGACTAGGTTGCAAATTCAAGCTTGCCTGATGCCGAGTCAGTGCTGTAACCTTCGTGCCAGGCTGCTGGGCAGATGTGGAGACTGAGGTCCAGAGGGTGGCTGTGCCTCTCCCCTTTCCCTCTTTGCCTCCCTCCTTTGGCAACACCGTGCCCTCCACCCTCCCTCTACCCGGGAATTGGCTCTAGGTGATCTTTAGGGGTCAAAGTCACTTCGCCGTCCCCTGGGGCCCCTGCCCTCACTCAAGGCCCCTTCTACATCTGTGTCTTTGCAGGAATAGGCTGCCCTCTCAGGATGATGAGGCCGAAGAGCTCAGGGTGTTGTCGCCAGCCGAGTCCCCCGTGGTCGCCTTGTCGGGCCCCACCACCCCGCAGGGCACTGAGTGAGTGGGGCTCCTCTGGGGTCTCGGAGAGTTGGAAGGCTGGGCAGGGAAGGGTGGGGAGGGGGAGGTGGGAGGGAGCACCGGTGTGTTTAGAATCTGCACTGCAAGGCACGCTTTGCCAGTGGCTTCTGAGCAGCAGGGCAGGGCAGGGTCCCCTGCCCACGCTGCTTCTGGCTGGCCCAGGAGTCCTGCAAAATCTGTACAGTGGCTGGAACTGTGAGACCAGCTATGCCCATGATCAGCCTGGAGAGGCAGGTGGCTCTAGGCAGAGGACCCCTTGTAAAGGAGATGCTGAGGGGTGCCCCGGCAGGGGCTCCTGCTGCTGAACCCCTGAAACAGCCAGTGGGGGCAGGGAGGACCGCCAGGATCTCCAGTGGTCCCGCCCTGGGGAGCCCCACCCAGCTCCGCTAGCTCGGAGCCACAGGCAGTGGGCCCTGGGAATCTGCATTTCCACAAGCTCCCAGGTGCTTCTGATGTAGCTGGTCTTCGGTACCATGTGTAGCGGCCACCGTGATGCCATGGGTACCTGGGTCTCTGACATCTAACTGTCTAGCTGGGCCAATGGGAGGTGTTCTCTGAAGGGTTCCAGTAGCCCTGGGCGATGGTGAATGCCCTGGTGGCCCTGGGCTGAGGCCTGGAGTCCCCACCACACTCCCTGTCCGGACACAACTCCTGGTCTAGCCACAAGGGACAGCAGGCTTTCCTTTCCTCCTTCTTGTCATTTTTTTCTATCCATAATTCTATGCAGTTTATGCTTAATAGAGCTGTGCAGAAAAGATAAGCAAGAAAAAAAATCCAAGCCTCACCCACAGTCAGTTGTCTATTTGGCACACAGTGGGGGCACATTTTATGCAGTAGGGTAGGGTAGAGTTAGGGTTTAATATCAGAAAATAAGGCAGAAATGAGGTATAATAATTCAAATGGCCCCTGGAAACCCTTAAGGAGGTCAACGTGGAGGCCCATGTATCAGCTAGGGCAAGCTGCTATAAGGAGTAGACCCCACAGTTTCAGTGGCTTAAGGAACAAGAATATATCTCCTATGTCATAGTTGTCTCACTAGTCGTATGTTTCAGGGTCAGCAGAAGGGTCTGTATCATGCAGTCATTTGGGGACCCAGTTGACAGCAGCTCTGCCACCTTCTCTGTGTGGCTTCCAAGGTCCCACCGGCCACTATAGGAAAGGGACAACTGCAAGCCTCTCTTTAGCAAGGAGGCCTAAAGTTGCATGTTCCGTATCTACTCACATTCCCACGGTGAGATCTCGCACGACCACGCCTGGGAAATGTGGTCCCTGGCTGGGTGGTGACTGAGTATGAAAAAAATACTCAGCTCAGCGAGATGATCACAGTGAGGCCACACAGTGGAGAGCTGATCACACGCTGTCTCGACTCCCCCAGGGCACACCCCCACACTGGGTAGGATGCCAGGCAGACTCTCATGCATCCTCTGTCTCTCTCTCTCTCTCTTGCTACCAGTGCACAAACGTTAATTCCTATAAGTTAAAGGATGTGTAATGTATCTGCAATGCTTTTTCCACCAGCTATTCCTAAACCTAAAAGACTAGCCCTGTTCCCCTCTCTGTTCTGTCCCCAGACACGTTTCTCGTGCGAACCCCACGCTGGGACTAACAGCCCGATTTGGCTGAACTCCAAACTGAGTTCTAAGAGTTTCCCCCTAAATTAGAGGCGGAATGGTTTTTTCAGAGCTGTCCATCCGAATCAGATCCTACATGGCACGTTTTCTAGAAGCTGGGCTAGAGCACCTGGTCATTGTCCCCAGACTGACTTTCCTCCTAGGAGATATTATGGTGGATCCCTGGTTTCTGATGTCAGAAGGAGACAAGAGCGGGACTCACCTCCTTCAGGCTTTGCTAGAAGGTGGGACACAGACGCTGCCCGGCTCTGGTCTAGGCCACAGGGGTCCCTTCCTGCTCAGCTGTGGGTGTTGTTCCCACAGTGCCCAGGACCGTGCTATCTCTGCGGCCAGCCAGAATAGCGCCATTATCAACGACCGGCTCCAGGAGTTGGTGAAGCTCTTCAAGGAGCGGACAGAGAAGGTGAAGGAGAAACTCATCGACCCTGATGTCACCTCTGACGAGGAAAGCCCCAAGCCCTGTGAGTCTGGAGCTGGAGGTGGCCCACTGGCCAGGGGTGGGGCGGGGACTCCAAAGGCCCCTGCCAACTCCTGGTGAGGGTGGCCAGAAAGGGGTGGGGTGCACGAGAGAAGCCCAGATCTGCATGCTCTGGATTTGGGGCCCCGTATGTGTAGGTTTAGATCTATACCCAGGAGGGGGAAGATGAACGTTCTGGCCAAGAACCCAGCTGTACTTGGCTCCCTCCCCGCCAGGGCAAGTACTTTCATTGACCCTCCTACCCCTTTCCCCTGGCAGGTGGGTGGCGCCACCCGGGGATGCCTCTGAGCAACAGGGCTGTCTAGTTCCAGAGGAGGCTGTGGACACCATCTGAGTGCAAGGCCTCAGGAGGAAATAAGAGGCCGGGCGCAATGGCTCACGCCTGTAATCCTAGCACTCTGGGAGGCCGAGGTGGGCAGATTGCTCGAGGTCAGGAGTTCGAAACCAGCCTGAGCAAGAGCGAGACCCCGTCTCTACTATAAATAGAAAGAAATTAATTGGCTAACTAATATATATAGAAAAAATTAGCCGGGCATGGTGGCGCATGCCTGTAGTCCCAGCTACTTGGGAGGCTGAGGCAGCAGGATTGCTTGAGCCCAGGAGTTTGAGGTTGCTGTGAGCTAGGCTGACGCCACGGCACTCACTCTAGCCTGGGCAACAAAGCGAGACTCTGTCTCAAAAAAAAAGGAGGAAATAAGAAACATGCTGTCTTGCCAGAGAGATCTTTCCAGGTCTTTCCAGACGAGGTCTGTGTCTCGGAACTCGTGGTGTCCACAACAGACCCAGCAGAACCTGGCCTCACAGTCCCAAAGCCAGGAACATAGCAACATTGAACCTGTAAGAGCCATCGCTAGGCCACAAAAAGCACTGTTATGGCCGCACAGAGCGGCTGTGATCCCACGCAGCCTCTCTGTTTAGAGACGAAGGAGCTAGGGTTCCTTCCCGGAAACTTAGAGCAACATTTCTCTGATTCGATTTTGTTGGGCCCGTTAGCATTTCGACCATGGTGGGGGGAGCGCTGGGTACAAAATGCCCCGAAACCATCAGAGAACCAAGGGGGTCCAAACACAGACATACAAGCAGACACTGAAACCTCCAACGTGCCCACAAATACCTCATTTGGGTGGCTGCGGAGAAGCACTTCCAGACTGGGAGCTGGCAGGAGTTTCTGGGTGGGCTCCCCGGCTTCCGTGGAAGAGGGAGCTGTGGGGCTCGCTCCGGGAGAGCACCCCACTTTCTGCACACAGAGCTTGTAGCAGACCGTGTCATGGTGCCAGGGTCCCCTCAGCTCCAATTCCAGGGTCTGTAGTTGGAACCCTTCTCCCTGCATCCTCTACCTGGGCCTCAGGGCTGGGTCCGATTGTCACCAGTGTCGCCCCACAGCCCCAGCCAAGAAGGCCCCGGAGCCGCCTGCAGACGCGAAGCCAGCGGAAGCTCAGCAGGCCGAGGAGGAGCACTACTGCGACATGCTCTGCTGCAAGTTCAAACGCCGCCCCTGGAAGATGTACCGCTTTCCCCAGAGCATTGACCCGCTGACCAGTGAGTCCTTGGTGGGAGTGGGGGCTCCTGCTGGGTCACAGGACAGGGCAGGAGAGTGGGGGGGGGCGGTGAGGGGAGGGTTGGTTGTGGGGAGATGCAAGAGGCGGGGTGAGAGACTATGGACATTCTGGATTTGTGACCTTTTGTGCTTTTCAAAATGATTCCACACTTTACTCACCTGATGGTGATAGGTCTGTTTTAAGAAACAAACAAATAGGAGGCCGAGGCAGGAGGATCACTCAAGGTCAGGAGTTCGAGATCAGCCTGAGCAAGAGCAAGACCCTGTCTCTACTAACAATAGAAACAAATTAATTGGCCAATTAAAAATATATAGAAAAATATTAGCCAGGCATGGTGGTGCATGCCTGTAGTCCCAGCTACTCAGGAGGCTGGGACAGGAGGATCACTTGAGCCTAGGAGTTTGAGGTTGCTGTGAGCTAGGCTGATGCTACAGCACTCTAGTCTGGGCAACAGAGTGAGACTCTGTCTCAAAAAAAATAAATAAATAAAAGAAAAACAACAAAAGTCCCTGGAATAGGAACATAAGATTACACCCATCTTACAGATGAAGAAATTAAGGCACTGTGAAGGTAACCAGGCTAAAGATACAGTTAATACAGACCCGGGCTCCTGACCCTTGGCCAAGTCTTCCTGCTCTGGCCATGCTGGCTCTTCCTCGGGTCCCCTGCTTTGAGCAGAAAAGGGCAGAGTTCTTCCAGCGCCTAAAGTTAATTCCCTGGCTTCCCTCTAAGCCATTCCACGTTCTGTAGGAATAACGCCACTTCGTGTGTGCACGGTGAGTCACAGCTTACAGAGGACCTCCCTGCCTCTCGCATCTGCCCTTCTCCTGTGGCTTCTCTGAGAAGGGCATGGCAGGTGCCAGAGAGGGACTTTCTTAAGGTCACATAGGAAACCGTTTGTGGGCAAGACTCAGACCCTGGGCTTCTAAAATGACCAGGTGATCTGCAGTGTCTGTCCACTTACCCCTCCACTTGTCTGTCCGCCCATCTGTCCGTCTTCCACGCAGCGTTTCATATTCCGTATTCACTAAGGCAGGAAATCCAGTTTTGGAAAGATTTTAAAAAGAACGAAAGCAAAAGGGTTTCCTTCTTAGTTAGCTGTCTTATTAGTTAATAATGTCACCATATTCCCTCCTCAGAGTACCCCGATTTATTAGGGCCCAGAAGCGATTGATTTATTTATTTTTTGAGACAGAGTCTCACTTTGTTGCCCAGGCTAGAGTGCCATGGCGTCAGCCTAGCTCACAGCAACCTCAAACTCCTGGGCTCAAGCGATCCTTCTGCCTCAGCCTCCCGAGTAGCTGGGACTACAGGCACGTGCCACCATGCCCGGCTGATTTTTTCTATATATTTTTATTTGGCCAATTAATTTCTTTCTATATTTAGTAGAGATGGGGTCTCGCTCTTGCTCAGGCTGATCTCGAACTCCTGACCTTGAGCGATCCACCCGTCTGGGCCTCCCAGAGTGCTAGGATTACAGGCGTGAGCCACCGCACCCGGCCAGTGATTTATTTTTAAAGCAAAGATAGTTTTACACACTCACACCCAGCTCCCAAAGTGCCACGTGCTGTAGTTGGAGAAAGGTGCAGACAGGTAGAACGAGGTTGCCTCATTCACCTGATGTTCTTCACCTGATGCCACCGGTGAAGAGCCTTTTCTGGCTGATGTTCTAGAATGTTCCTGCCCCCTCCTTCCTGGCAGACTTGATGTACATCCTGTGGCTGTTCTTCGTGGTGCTGGCCTGGAACTGGAACTGCTGGCTCATCCCCGTGCGCTGGGCCTTCCCCTACCAAACGCCGGACAACATCTACCTCTGGCTGCTGATGGATTACCTGTGCGACTTCATCTACTTCCTGGACATGACCTTGTTCCAGATGCGCCTGCAGTTTGTTAGAGGCGGGGACATCATTGTGAGTCACAGGCAGACGGAGGGGGTGACCAGGGGCAGACCCCCAGCCAGAGCCTTCAGGGGACTGACTGTGGATACTGTCAGAGACAACAAAATAAGTGAGCGAGGAAATCTCAAGATCGGCTGCCCGTGCTTGTTCAGCAGCATGGTGGCTTATCTGTCACTCCTTTAATATGCTCACATGAACACATCAGGTATTGTTCTTGGGGGAAGTAGTCCCTGGACCACCTGATGGATTTCGAGATGGAGAAGTGGTCCAGAGAATGGCCTGAGTGTGTGTGCACTTGGTTCGAATCCCAGCTTCACCACAACTAGCCAAATCCCCTCTCTGAGCCTCAGTTTCCTCATTTGTAGAATGGGGACAGACCTTGTCCCCACCCCGTAGCGCTGCAGTGGGGATGAGTTGGATGCTGTATGCAGACAGCTTAGCACTGCTGGCCACCGACATTACCTGGGCCTCCTGCAAAGGACATGCCGATGCCCTCCCAGGTGGCCAGTTTGAGACCCTGTGCTCTCGTCTAGCCCTCGCTTACAAGGGAGGACACTGAGGCCCCAATTGTCACTTATCAGGAGCAGGGGGCACAGTCCCCATCTCCCCATGCCGCTCACTTTCCAAAATTCCACACTGGTGGCACCTGCTCCACTGTGTGCAGACAATTTAGAGGAAAGAGAATCCCTTGGCCAACCTCCTCCCGGGCCTGATCCTCGGCAAATAAAGCCGGTCCAGGGAGGACCAGTGGGCGAGAGAGAGAGTGTGACATTCTCACTTTCCATCCACGCAGTCAGAACCCAGCCGGTGACCTGGTGCTCCCATAGGAAGGCGAGGCTCTTGGAGGATTTCCACTGCTGCCCCGAGTAACAAAGGGTCAGGGATTAAGCTCCAAGGTCGATCACTGTCATTATTCCATTTTCTTCCAGACGGACAGAAAGGACATGCGAAATAACTACCTGAAGTCTCAGCGCTTTAAGGTGTGTGCCAGGGATGCAAGTTTTAGCGTCTGCGCGTCTCAGAAGGGGTGTCTCAGAGGCGCTGGGTGCTTTGGGGGCCCATGGGACGTGGTTCCTGCCACACGGGGGATGCAGGTCCCGCCTCCATGGAGTGTCCTGCATGCCACAGGCCCCGGGAGCCCAGCCCAGGGGGGGTGGCCTCACAGGCCGCCTTTCATGTGTCCGTGCCACGCCAGCTCCCGCCGTGCGGCGCGGCAGCCACTACCCACCGGAAGCCGCCCTGGGGTTGGGGACACGGGCTTTAAGGCCAAACCGGGGTTTGCTGGTGGGACACCTTCTGCATCTGCCCTCACCTTCCCACTGACGGGAGAGACCCCCAGGCCCCCCGCCCTTAGCCCCGGGCCCGCCTGGTTTACTGTGACCTCGGCTGGTGTTTCAGATGGACATGCTCTCCCTCCTGCCCTTGGATCTTCTCTACTTGAAATTCGGTGTGAGACCCCTTTTTCGCCTGCCCCGCTGCCTAAAGGTAGGCCTGGGAGGGGGCCCCGCCACGCCAGGCCCTCAGCTCCTCTGTCAGCACTGGCGTCTTAATGTCACCCCCAGCAGCGCTGGGGAGGGAGAGGCGTCCTTGCGTGGTGGCCCGAGGGGAGAGTTCGTTACAATTGCTCGTGCTTCCTGTGGCACTCCTACATGTTAGGCATCATTCCAGGGGCTTCACAAGTGCCTGCTCCTCAACCCAGGATGGGAGGGGTAGTAACACCATTTTACAAATGAAGGGACTGGAGCACAGAGAGTTTAAGTCATTTGCCCCAGGTCACACAGCCAGGAACGAGTGGAGTGGGGATTTGAATGCAGGCGGTCTGTCTCTACTGTTTATGTGTTCGGTAGCTACAGACACTCTCAAGAGAAGGGCGTCTGTTCAATGACGGTCTCTGTCTAAAAGATGGGGACATTGGCGCTTGGAGAGGCCAGGTGACCCACCAAAGTTGCAAGAGTGAGGAAGTGCCCGGGACGGATTCGAGTGCACACCCTGCACCCTTTCCATCATTGCTCAGTGCTCAGGGTCATTCCAGCAGTTTCCTCTGCTACTCAGTGGGCAGAGCCAGTGTCCCAGGGAGGGTCTGGCTGGCACAGCATGGACGGGAGACCTGGAAACCGTCCTCAGTGTGACCAGTGTGGATAGCCACTCAGAACACTCGGGATCCCCCAAATGGATTTTGCTGGCCAACCACCTATATTCATGTCTCTCCTGACATGATGCCTGGTGTCTTTTTCCAAAAACAGTACTGAAGGAATTTACCAAAAAAAAAATAAATAAATAAAGGCAAATAGGCATTAATAACCCAGAGGAACAGGGCAGAGAAAAGCAGGAGGCCTGTAAGGGCCGGATGAGAGAAAGTGCACCGGGCTGGACTTGAGCTCGGAAGCTGCCTCTGAACTTCCTGGCTGCCAAGAGCAAGGGGGACTGTAAATGGCAGCATTCTCATCTGACACGTGCCGGCCTCCCAGGGTTGCAAAGAGTTTGTTTGGCCTTAGAGCCAAACATCGGAAAGAGCAAGGTCGAGTCCACAGGCCAATTTTACCACAGATACAGAGGTGAGGTGCGTTCACGCAGTGGCCCTGGTGAGTGTGCGTAACTCATGGGCCTGACATTTAGCTCAACCCAGAGGATGCGGCTCTGAGAGGAGCCCGAGCTCGTGGTCATTCTGCATCCAGTTTAAACTCTGCGTGGAAATTAGCATGAACACTTGGATGATGACTGGCGCAGCCCTTAGGGAATCTTCAAAAATACTATTGCCAGATATCAGAAATCAATGTGTGCAAAGATCTGGAGGTGATGTAGCACAATGGAAAGAGCTCGCAGCTTTGCGTTCCACCCGGGTTCTGGCGCTGACTCTGTCACGCACCAGCCGTGTGCTCCGGGCAAGCTACTGGGCTTCCCCGGGTGCCAGCTTTCTCTCTGTCTAAGGAGAATGATAACACCTCCCTCGCATGTAGATAGGGAATAGGGTGATGTATACAAAGTGCCTGCCGTGTGACAGGTGCTCAAGGAAGGAGAGTAGTTACGATTAGACTTTTATTACTACAAATGAGCCTTTGAAGGATGGAGGGAGGGGTGTTAGGGAAGCTGTTTCTTTACAAAGTGGTTTTGTTTATAAGTAAACAGGTTAAAACAGCATCCTTAGCCTGGGACACATGCATCCCTGAAAGTTTCAGGGCAGGATTTGGGAGGTCCCCAAGTCCCCTGAAATCATATGTGAATTGTGAGAACGTGACTCTATGTCGTTTCTGGTGGGCCATGGCTTTCATCAGATTCCTGAGTGGAGTTTCTAGCCTCCGCCCCTCAGGGGCTGAGGACCTCTGAGTCTGAGCACTCGCTGTCCTGTCCCCTCCTCCCGGGGGCTGCAGAAAGGGCCCTCGGTCCTGGCGCCCGTGGGGCGGGGCAGCGTGACGGCGAGGACAGCGTGACGGCGGGGACCTGGGCGGCCCTGATGCCTCGCTCTTCCCGCAGTACATGGCCTTCTTCGAGTTCAACAACCGCCTGGAATCCGTCCTCAGCAAAGCCTACGTTTACAGGTGAGCCCCCGCCCCATGCACGCACAGCACGCACAGCACACACAGCAGGCACGCACAGCACACACAGCATGCACGCGTAGGACGCACGCACACACACGCACAGGACGCAGGACGTTAGCAGCGAGAACAGAAGGAGCAAG